>JAVTVY010056551.1:0-31078 GCA_036873755.1 Hanleya hanleyi
ACTGGATTCCGGGAAAATAACGGTTCTTGTCGCAAATACTCCTGTAGAAATGCTGATCGATTCTGGTGCAACCGCGAATATCGTTGGTGCTGATGTCTGGCATGAGCTTTCAAAACAGGATGTCAAACTAGAACCGACTATGACGAAACTGTATCCTTATGGTTCAGGTAAACCATTGGATGTGAAAGGGAAATTTCAGGCTACTGCAAAAACTGATAACATTTCTGTTACAGCAGATTTCATTGTTGTTCATGGTTCGAGCGTTCCATTGCTAGGTCGTAAAACCGCAATCGAACTTGGACTGTTACGTGTGGGACCACAAGTAAATGTGCTCACAGAAGAGTCTGATATTGTCAAAAAGCACAGTGCTTTGTTTTCCGGGTTGGGAAAATTGAAAAATTTCCAGGCCAAGATTCACGTGAACCCTGATGTGAAACCGGTAGCCCAACCACTACGACGCTTACCGTTCAACGTTAGACAAGCAGTGTCTGACAAAATTGCAGTTGGAGCGTCTCGAAGTTATTGAGAAGGTTAAAGGCCCAACACCATGGTTATCACCCTTAGTAGTTGTTCCAAAACCAAACGGCGAAGTGCGCGTTTGTGTCGACATGCGCAGAGCCAATGAGGCAGTTATTAGAGAGAGACATCCAATACCGACTATTGATGAAGTTCTTAATGACATGAATGGGGCCACAGTGTTTTCGAAGCTCGACCTCAAATGGGGGTATCATCAGATCGAATTGGATGAGGAGTCGCGGCAAATAACATGTTTTTCCACTTCGGAAGGTGTCTACAGGTACCGTAGGCTAATGTTTGGCATTTCCTCGGCTCCAGAAATGTACCAAAACATCATCCAGCAAACTCTTCAAGACTGTGAAGGAGTACGGAACATTTCCGATGATTGCGTCATATTTGGTATGACACAAGCTGAGCATGATGCACGCCTCGAAAAGGTATTGAATCGTCTAGAGGAGGTAGGATTAACCCTCAACCTGGCAAAATGCAGATTCAACATGAGTCGACTGGTATTCATGGGCCATGTCCTTTCTGCTCGTGGCATCGGTCCAGATGATGAGAAAATCAAGGCTGTGATGGAATTTCGACAGCCCAGCAATGCAGCAGAAGTGAGAAGTTTTCTCGGACTGGCTAACTACATGAGTCGTTTCATTGCTGACTTCGCTACAGTGGCTGAACCACTGAGGCGACTTACTCGAGCTAAATCAGGATGGCACTGGGGTAGAGAACAAACTGATGCTTTTGAGGAGCTCAAACAGAGATTGTCCAGCGCGGACGTGATGGCCTATTACAGTGGCAAGGCTCGTACTCAAGTGGTGGTCGATGCTAGTCCCGTCGGTCTAGGGGCTATTCTGATGCAGGAGCAACCAGACGGATATTTTCGACCAGTAGCCTATGCTAGTCGATCGCTGACAGATGTCGAAAGGCGATATAGTCAGACGGAAAGAGAAGCTTTGGCCGTTGTGTGGAGTTGCGAACGGTTCCACATCTACCTGTATGGAATGGAGTTTGAAATGATTACGGATCACAAACCCTTAGAAGTGATCTACAGTGCATCGTCAAAACCTCCGGCTCGCATAGAAAGATGGGTATTACGGTTACAACCCTACAAGTTCACCGTCCACTATCGACCTGGAAAGACGAACGCAGCAGATGTGTTGTCTAGACTACTACGTGTGAAACAGAGTGAGCGCGAGAAACGGAATGTCGCGGAGGAATACATAAACTATGTGGCAAGAAACGCTGTGCCACAAGCAATGAGTCTAAGTGAAATAGGCCAGGCAACCGAACGCGATTGTCTTCTCCAACAAGTGAAAAACTGTATTCAGACACGTCACTGGTCTAGGTGTGACGCCAGATTATCCGCGTACAAAACTGTTCGCGACGAACTCTCTGTGTACAATGACGCGATCTTGAGAAGTTCCAGGTTGGTGATACCAGAAACACTTCAGTCTAAGGCTCTACAAGTTGCACATGAAGGTCACCAGGGGATCGTTCGCACAAAGCAGCGGTTGAGAGAAACTGTTTGGTGGCCAGGGATTGACCGAGATGTCGAAAAACTAGTCGCGCACTGCCCAGCATGTCAAGTGGTTGGTTCGCCACCCCCACCCGAACCAATACTGTCTACGGAATTGCCTGATAAACCGTGGCAGGACATTTCGTTGGATTTTCTTGGGCCGTTCCCAAGCGGAGATAGTCTGCTTGTAGTTGTCGACCTGTTCTCTCGTTGGCCAGAGGTAGCACTGATGAAATCGGTCACGTCAACTGCTTTGATCGGGTCGTTGGAAAAGATATTCGCGCGACAAGGATATCCTGAGACTATAACGAGTGACAATGGACCGCAAATAGTCTCTGAGGAATTTCAGAAGTATATGTCAGAAATTGGGGTGAAACATAGGAAAGTTACGCCCTACTGGCCGCAAGCAAACGGCACTGTTGAGAGACTGAATAGAACACTGTTGAAGTCCATTCGCACAACATGCACAGAATCCAGAGACTGGAAAAAGGCACTGCCAAAGTTTCTGTTGGCATACAGAACCACACCGCACGCGACTACAGGTGTTAGCCCTGCAGAGTTACTATGTGGACGGAAATTCAGAACGAAACTTCCGCGGATTCCAGACTCCAGAAAACACAGCCACAGGAATTCGCGTCTCCGAGATCAATCTCAGAAGAAGAAGGGAAAGGTCTACGCAGATAAGAAGCGCGCAGCGAGGCGTTCTCCGATTCAAGTTGGGAATACGGTCCTCCTGATGCAAAAGCGGAAAAACAAACTGACTTCAATGTTTGAGAGAGATCCCTACATGGTAACAGAGCGGAATGGAAATTCAGTAACTCTTGAGAACAAGGGACGGCAGATACGCCGAAATGTGTCCCATGTGAAACTATTCCTTGGTGGTTCGAAATTGGACGTTCCGGATTGTGTGGATGACGACTCCAGCATCGACGATGTTGATGTTGACTGTAACAATCAACCAGACCCTCAGCCGATCCAGAGGTCTCGACGCCATACCAGGCAACCACGTTATCTTCAGGATTATGTGACCTGAGTCAATTCATTTATGACAGTATCCAAAGTGTCCAAAAAACCTAATGCGATAGCATTGACTTTTGAATAAGTTAACACTTTGAACTACTAGTGAATTAACGTTAATGGAGTTGAAAGTTAAAGATAACATAAGAATTCGGTTCTTTATATTTTTGGTTTTATTCAGACATGGACATGATACACAAAGTTGACAATCTTAATCTTCGGAAAGCATTGACAATCAGTGTTGATGAACATTGACAGTTTAAAGTTTTAATCGATGGACTATCGATGTAACATTTACATTGTTCCAGTTTCATAGTTAACATGGTTATTGCATGTATATTCATTCAGATATTTTGGCCAGATAACTTCGAACACATCCTATAAGTAACATAGTGATTACATTCAGATTTAGTTGCAATCTAAAAGGAGGAGGGATGTTGTGTCTGTACCGCTATAGTCCGTTTCGGTTCACAGCGCGGTCATATACTTATATGTAACCAGCGAGTCTGTCTGTGTGTCGCACGCCATGTGCGGGAAGTTGATGTGAATTACAGTTGTGTTTCGAACACGAGTTTCTGAGTGTTTATTCTTAGATACGAACATTACAAACCGCATCACGTATATGCCGCCTTATCGTATCCCCTTCTATATGAATTGAGCGCTTGCTGAAATCGCAACATTGCAATGATGACAGCGGTCACTCATATACGCTCCCGCTGTTCACACGAGGCGGTGCGCCTGTTTTAGCGAAGTTATGTTGATGTATGGTTCTGTAGATGGTTTGGAAACTCGACAGGAAATTTCGGGGAGTGTATATCTTATCTCGTGAAAAGCAAAATCCTCCAGAATTTACAGAATCCATCAGAATCAATCGGCAGAACGATTGTCTCAGCTGACAACTCACGCGCTGCTTAAGGGCGGAGTCAGCAAAACTGCGAAGGCAACTCGCTCGAGCTAGTACAGATCGACGCCGTACTCGGTGTGAGATAACTAAATGAATCTGGTGCGTTGACACCAAATCTGTACCTTTTTAAACGGCAGTAAACATTGTATCTGCACTGAAATACCGGAATATCGTTCCCTGAGCTTTATTACTCATCCGTCTGAGATAATAGACCGGCCCCAATTAGAACACCGGATTACGTGGTCTGTCCGGCTTTGTTGTCAGGGCTAATTGAATTTCAAATGAGCACGACGGCCACATTTATTCTTTAATTCATCATTAATAACATTTCTAAATGATGCTTTACAATAGAAATAAAAATCAACTGAAGTCTTTTATGTTCTGGGACTCAGCTTACGGCTTCGTTCCAAAACAGTAGACAATTCCGTTTTACCATCTATTATCTGAGCAGTTAAAGGAATCTGGTTAGGCAGATCTAATATAAACCTGTCAAGTTGAGTATGAAATTGAACCTTATGACACCCACAATATTTTTATTTGTGTGGCAATTTAATATTGTATAATGTAAGGTCATTTCGAGGTCACTAAGTGTCTCCTTAGGTTTTATTTCTCACCAAAAATTATATTTTGTATTAATACGCTGGGTCATTGATCACCATTACCTGTCACAAGGAGAACTTATCGAATATAAATATTTAAGGCCATTTGACTTTCGCTACTGGTGACAACATCTACATCTTAAAACGAATTTTGTCCCTAAGTCACTTTGACCGTATTGACCACGTCGTTATCGGTGGAATTGGTCGATCGATTCGTCCGTCCCAATGATCACCCAGTGAGGTAAACGAAACATTCCTTAAATTATTCTATATAACGTTCCGCCTGTCTACTTTCTTGTCAAAGATTGGACAAAAAGTGAGAGTTGTCTGATATATCACCAACAGGGCGGCCATCATGGAGAAATTATTACGTCCACGTCATTGTTCATTGGTAGCCCAGTCATTTCAATCATGTGACGAAGATTGTCTGGTTGTTTGTTATCTAAGGGGGGATCGAAAGTGCTTCGTGAAAGCTAAAAATACCCGACAAGTGCGAGTTTGGATTCATGAAACCTCCTAACGTTTTTGCATGCATCAGATGCGCGATAGCGGAGAATATTCTGAGCATTTCCTCTGATGCTTCCTTATTGTCCATGTATTTATCATCACCAATATTCGTACAATCGTACACATAAATCCATAGTGATGATCCCTCCGATGTTGTCGATATTTTGTTAACAGAAAGCACTATACATTCAACTCATTCTATAATCGCATTCAAATAATTCCATAACATCGCTGACGTATTCATAACATCCTAAACTTTAGGGGCCAAACTGTTTACCTAGAGGTGAACTGTACATCTGATCCAGGCAGCGTCTGCTATACCATCTATTTTATCATCACATATGTTCTTCGTCGATGCACTGTTGGCCAACAATCAACTTCCTGCAGCAAGTGCAGATGTGTTGGCTAGCTTAATTGACCAGATTGAGTCCTTTGTCGATGTAGATCCTGAGATCACCAGTTAATAGTTATCTTAATCAAATTGTGACGAGGAACAGCAAAGTGAAATGAATGAACATCGTCTGCAAATTCAGCTTATTATCAGCCTTTCTCCACTTTCATTCATCTGAATCACACATTTCCTGGTCTTCCGGTCATTTAAGTTTGATGCTGATACGTTTTAATGTTACGGTTCATAATACAATTACTGAACAGAAGGACAATGCGACAAGAAGACCTCGGATTCGCTGGCTTTCAGGAACAGTGTCATTAAACGAAACATACAATGATGCACGTCCAACACAATTTGCGCCAAAATGGGTCGATGTCATTTATCTTATGATGAGCCATAAAAGTGGCCTGTGAACAGTTTTCTAAATGATACGAGATGATTGTCATCGATCCAGATTAATAGCGCAACGTATTGGATCGTATGACTCGATTGTCTTCTCAGTCCTACCTGGCATGACTCCCTCCCCTGGGAAAATTGTCTCTGGTACACCGGAACTACGTACACTTGACCGCCGAAATCTCGTAACGTTTGTACCTCATCAAATTGGTCCATTTCGGTCCTATTTGCATAACCCTCGAGCACAGCATCGGTAAGTGCGCAATGGCAACCATCAAGATAGGTCTTAAAATGTACGTTTGCGTCGTTTTTCTTCAAGCTTCTTTTGCCTTTTTCAGCGAAAAAGCATCCAAAATGAGTTTATGGAAAACAAGATCATCATTTACCAATTCCCTTCTCCGTATCCATCCAGAAAATTGCAAAAAACATGAATAATTCGGAAACTTCAAGAGTATGGCGTCACTGTGGCGTCATCAGCATGATCGTTTGATTGATTCACCTTTTCTGATAGATTTGGACTCAAAAGTATAGTATGATCAGTTTTATCTTCTTATCCCTGAGGATAATATAGATATTCAAGGGTCGAAATCGCCCCTCTCTTTCTTCGACTGCGGTAGACCTCAAACTACCTAATCTGCATATGGTGGAATGACCACAAATTGACCTTGTGTGTTATGATATTCAATTTTAATTGCCATATTGGCATTGTTTATACCATGATGTTCAATTTGATACCCAACTTCTTAGTTTTATTATGGTGTTCAAAATTTGACCAAGTTATGAAATATGAGGTATAAATTGGCGTCACCTAGAACAAATGCCCAAGGGTGCCAGGATGCCGTCATAATTTGCATGCGTGCATATTCAACTACCATTTGGACCAAAAAATCGCATTTGTACACAACGTTATGGTTTCGCCCATTTTTTAGGATTTGGCTACTTGGTTATTAAGGCATATTGCCTGTTCGTATGTGTTTGCTTGATTTGCTTGATCAGGGGCAGCTTATTAAAAGCCAGCCTTTCTACAAACAAAGCTCGCGCCACAGGTCATGCTACAATGTCACTGTTCTCAAACTCAAGCCAGACTTGAGTAATGTCATCAATTGGCCGTCTTTTGTCTGGTCTTCCTAGTTATTGATGGTGAACAATTGTATTGAACAATCTTGGAAACTGTAAATGGAGAAGAGTTTTGATCAGCTCTGTCGAACATTGGTACCTGTGAGTCAGTCACAACAAGAAAACCAGCAAAAAGAGAGGAAAATATGCCCTTCCAGTTTATGATTGGGTTCATTAACTTGTGTCTTCCCCTTGGGACACGAGTGAACGCTATTTATTGACCTTGAGGTCAAAGGTCAAGGTCACCTAGGCCGAAAAGGGGAAAAAGAGTTGTTCAAGCCCTTTGGAGCTCAGAAGTGTATATATTTGGTGGGTACAAGATTGTACATTTATGAACATACTTTCAATATTTAACAAATTGTTGCATTATCTTCCTGTGTGATTGCTTTTCTATCACATCTGTCAAACATTGTTCAGATCGTATGTTGCAGCCCATCGGCTCTTCTTCAAATAGCCCTGAACAATTGTTCGAATAGCCTAAACAATACGCCTTCATAGTAGTATTGAAAACATTGCTGTAGAAATTTTAGCGCGAGGTCTCTGACCAGTCAAGCGTCCGCTATCGTCCGAACATATTGGACGATTTTGTACCGATAGCGTCAATATCCTCAAACTAACGCCAGACTTTAGCAATTACATCAATTTAACGTCTTTTGTCTGCTCTTCCTAGTTCTTGATGGCGATAAATCATATTGAACAATTCAGTATACTGTAACTGGAGAAGGGATTTGCTCAGCTCTGGTGAACCATGGTACCTGTGATCCAGTCACCGATCACTCAATAGGAGAGGACGAAACAGACACCATTGTCGCCGAATGATACAACCTCGTGCTTTATCTCTCAGTGCACACAATAACACTGTATGGATGAAAAGAAGATTTATGCACACCAGTCCAACTAGTTATTGCTCGCTAAGAACTTCTTGTTGCGTTTATACTCTCTATGGAGTGCGCTTGTGACTTGTTGCGTTATTGCTGATCGCAATGACGACACCTGGCATAATTGTGATTTTGGACCAAATATATAGTATTTTGTCTCTCATCGGCACGTGCGTGGTTTTGTAATGCGCGCGTCATAGAATTGTCACAATTACTCGCCTTAGCGGGTTAAACTCGATCGAGTTGTCGTAAAACACAACATACCACGTGGGTGCTGGTTAGCTGGTTTGTGGCATGGTAGAGGGCGCTGCTTTCGCCGCCTTTTATAAACTGAATTCTCGTAAAAATATTCCTTCTGCTCCAGCTTTGCGTGAATCTTTTAATAGTGCTTTTATCGGCATTTTACCTGCCGTTTTTACCTGCCGTTTTTATCTGCTTCGCTAGCAGCAAATATGCCTGAAACTGAGCTAGCTCGTACACGGGGCGAGCAGAGAGAACGTGAGAGGGAAGTTGACATTCAGATGTGGGCCAAAGACAATGATTTGCCAACAGACACTACTGCAGCATTAATTGACGAAGGATTTGAAACCGCTTCCAGTTAAAGTTACTCTCTCTTGAACTAGTAAACTCGACGTTCTCAGAATTACCGCTGGGGCGACGGCTGGTTTTAAAACAGGCGTTGCACGAGGTTCCTGGATATCAGTTTGGGGAAGACGCCCGGGAAAAAATGGCGGAGCAGAGACCACAAACTAACGGTGCCGGAAGTCGAGCGGACTCTATGCGGACCACCTCTAACATGAGAGAAGAAGACCATTTAAATGCGACCAATATTTCAACTACGGACATTTTTTCCATTTTACGGCAGGCAACAGGGCCTACCGCCGAAAATTTGACGAGTTCAAGACCAGTGAATGACTCGGGAAATATGGCGGCCCGTGATATCAATGACGGTATGTTACAACAAATTTTGTCTGGCCTCTTGTCTATAAATTCTGTGCCGAACTCTAAGATTCCCTTACGCCAAGTTAGAGACTTTGTGTCGCTTGCCCCCCAGAGTAGAAATTCACGGAATGTAGATATGGGTCCTTTGGAGTTGAAACTAAAAGACACGAAAATTGCCCCGGAAAAATTATCCTTGGCCCACTACATGGAGGGGAGTGTTAAAATCTTGGCTGAAATGGTGACCAAAGATCGTTGTCCTCAAGAGGTATTACTGGCATATGTTACCTATCTCTCAAAGGTGGCTACATTCGCGCAAGTCTTCGATTGGTCTTCTGTGTTAAATTTCGACATGGAATTCAGGCGACTGCAACACCAGAACTCTGAGGCATGGGACAAGGATAATACGTTTTTAATGCAGGCTATGCTACGAAACAAGCAGCCTGGAAAGTTTGATTCTGGCTTCAGGAATTCTACGTATAACCAAAAGGGCCATTCGGGACAGAAATCTAAATTTGACCCCACTACCGGAAAACCAGTTTGCGGGAAGTTCAATGGCCGACACGGATGTAACTTACCAGTGTGTAATTATTCGCATATTTGTGGTTCGTGCTTCTCAAGTTCCCATGGAGAATGTACACACAAGTCGAACCAATCAGCTCCAAAAAACTTAAATGCGTAACTTACTCTGCCAGTGTAGCTCCCACTTCAAAGTGTTTACCTGCTTGGGAGGAAGAGTTAGCAGGTGACGAGGATAGGGATTTTCTAATTCAGGGAATTACCCATGGGTTTTCCATTGTGGATAACGTTACTGAGATAACAACTAAAGCTTTTACTCCAAATAGTCGGTCCGCCATGGATGTCAGGGATAGGTCAGAAAAAGTTATTAGGGACGAAATTGACGATAATAACTATGTCAAAGTTCAATCTCCACCAACAAATATTAGTGCTATTGCACCAAAACCCAATGGTAATATTCGTCTCATTCATGATGCCAGTAGACCGGCGGGTCATAGTTTAAATGATTATGCCACAAAAGACACTCAATCTTACCAAACAGTGAGAGAGGTACTGGACGATTTGAAACCAGGTGACTTTATGGCTAAAGTGGATTTACAATCTGCTTATCGTTCGGTCGGAATCCATCCCTCTAATTATGCCTTTACGGGACTACAATGGACTTTCTCTGGAGAGGAGGATCCTTCATTCTATGCGGATGCTCGTCTACCCTTCGGTGCCAGGAAATCTCCTGGGGCCTTACATAGATTGACTCAAAGCGTATGCCGAATGATGCGCAAACGGGGCTTTAAATGTGCTGCATACCTCGATGACTTTATAGTCCACGATGACTCCTTTAGTGCATGTCAGGAAGCTTTCAATACTTTAATTTTCTTGCTGAGAAAATTGGGATTTCGTATAAACTGGTCTAAAGTTGTTGATCCATGTAATAGACTGACCTTTTTAGGTATTGAAATTTATACAGTTCGGAATAATCTGTCACTCGAACCCTGTAAATTAGAAAAGTTGATTGAAGAAGTTAAAAAGTTTTCTCTCAAACGTCGGGCTACCAGAAAACAATTAGAACAATTAGCTGGCAAGCTTACATGGGCTTCCAATGTTATTAATTGGGGTCGTCTTCATACTAGGCGTATGTTTAAAGGGTTAATTTTGCCGTATCATAAGGTTCGCTTGACCCCTGTAGTTGGGGATTGCAGTGGTGGTTGTCCTCTCTGTGCCATACAAATAATCGTAGGTTGATTTGGGATTGGAGGCCACAGGTCTCGGTCCAGACGGATGCGTGTCCAGTCGCAGACGGAGCGTTCTGCAGCATGGACTGGACGTATCGTGTCTGGGACATAGACAATCCGGAGTTGGCCCCCTCCCATATCAATGTATTCGAGTTGGGTATGGTCATAGAGGCGGCTGAACGCTGGAAATATAGTTGGGCTGGTAAACGTGTTATTGTATATACGGATAATTCTGTTACGGCGTGTGTAATTAATAATGGCACTACGGGCTCTGGACATCTGTTAGCTTTGTTAGACGTGTTAAGCACATTATCTTTGACATATGATTTTACAGTGTATGCTGTTTTTCTCCCGGGAGAATTTAATGTACTGGCGGATTCGATTTCCCGTTTCCACATGCCAGGTCAAATGCATAGATATGTTAGTACCCTGGCTCAACAGTTCGCATTTGCTACACCTGATTGTTACTGGCTGCACTACCATATGTCTTACGGCGCTATGTGTTTTGTCTCTAAACAGATCAAACAGTGGCAGAATTATTGGGACAATTGGCTACGGAGGTGTCATTCTGGGAATCGAATGCATTGGCAATCTCTACAAAACGAATATATGGCTCACAATTACTCGCCTTAGCCAGAATGATAGATGAATTTCTTCTAAATTCGTCGGGTTTTTTGGTTACGTGCCAGGAAACGTCATTGAAGTAGTGCGAACATTTCGGGGTTTAGGGAATGACAGTGTTTGTATAGCCAGAATACATATGTATTTATTCTGACACCCGTTTAGTTCATCATCCGAAGTCCACTTTCAGCATCGAACCTCAGCCCACGGTATAGAAAACATTCATAGTCATTTTTGATAGCCAAATTGGGACAGTCGGGTAAGGCGGGGATGAGTGTGGAGAGGCTTGCAGTATTGGAAAATGGGGGTTTCGCAGTGTTGAATTTCACAATAATAGCATTTGATTTGATGTGTCGGCAAATTGTTGTGCTAATTTGGCATCTTTGGCACAAGTCTTTGACACATTGACCTACATTGCATTTTACATAATGTATTTCGCATTTAATACTTTGTTTCATTCAGTTAATTTTAATGGTCGAAAGTGGCCATTTTTATAGTCGACTGTGCCAGTTAACATCCACACTTACTATCAGATCGCTGCGAGGTTTATCTTTATTGTAAAATCTATAGGATTTGGTCAGTTTGTTACCAATGGGTATGTTTCGACTTGACAATAAGAATTTTTGTCAGTGCTGGTGTATTTATTATGTGTTCCACAATAAAATGCTCAAAAGTGTTTAGGCCCCCCATATGCCAGAGACAAATCCGTATGGCACCAGCGAAATCTGTGAAGGTCCCTGGTGATACAATTCACAAATGACTACATTGAAGACAGAGTTCAGCCCTTTATCCAAATGACACGTCATATAAACAGTCATTCGATGGGTTAATATATCTGCAAAATGTCTTTCTAGATTGAATTTTTTTTCTTGGTGGTATTATGAAATGTTATATCCGTGATCGAAATATCGATGATCCTTGTCTCCCTACTACATATCATTCATGGATGTTGTTTTTGTTTATGAAGTTGCTCGAATTTCTTATTAATAATATCTATGTGAAATTTGGCAACACAATATATTAACAGCAAATAGGTATTCCAATGGGTACTAATTGTGCACCCCTTTTGGCTTAACTATATTTGTTCTCTTATGAATACGACTATATGCAGACGCTTTCAAAAACAGATTATTTCAGAGCCCGTTCCTTCTCATTCACCAAACGCTATATAGACGATCTTCTTGCTGTGGATAATCGTTATTTAAATGACGCAGTGAAGGATATATATCCACCTTCACTGGATTTGAAGGAAACTACAGATGGCCCTAATGGCACATCTTATTTAGACCTATATATCTAAAATAAAAATGAAGTGAACCTTTTCTCTCGTCCATTTTATGACAAAAGAGATAATGACAGTTTCGACATCGTAAACTATCCCTATCTGGACCGTTATATACCAGAGGGACCTGTATATGGCGTATATATATCTCGCCTAGTAGCATTTGCTAGATCCTGTGTTAAATGTGACGATTTTAATCAACGTCAGAAAACATTATTGTGGAAATTTATAAAACAGGGCAGTATTATCAAACCTGAAACGCGAAGTTTCTCAAATTTCTAGCAAAATACGAGCGTAGCGTGCAAGATCTATGGCGTTACATTTCGTAACTTGTGTCTAATTCCGCTTAATCCGGGGCTAGGGATCGTATGAACCTATGTACTTCAAGATCCTAATGGTGTTCATATGAACAGTCACAATCAAAGCGTGACTAAGATATATCCTTCTCTAGATGACGACTTTACAACGATTATTATGGATTAAGAATACTGATCAGCGATACGGATTTTATATTTTTGGAACATCATGATGTCTTGTCGGCATCATTGAAAACTGTTGACCGCTTCTCTCTTGCAGAAAACTAGCATATGTTTGTGTATACTATGATTGTCTTTTTGAATTTGGTGCTAATACTGTTATGTGGATATCGAATAGGTCTTTGGATTATGGACGCGGATATTCTTTAATGGACTATTTTGTAGATTTGGTTAGTGACCCACCGGTATTGACCCACATAATTTACCCCAGCGCATTAATTCTGAAATGTTGTGTGTTCTGAATGTTCTGGAGATAAACTACTTCTAGGAATATGATGAAATTATTTTACAAAATATTTTTTGCTATATATATATTTCTTTGCATGACACAGGCTAAGACATCTACAACAATACTTGCTTTAAATTAAACCCGGTGACCTATTGTCCTACATAATGGAGGAACCTATGCGCTCGTTAAAACATACTCTACCTTCACAATGCCGCCATATTTTTAACATATGAGGCAGTAAAAATAGTGGAATATTATGACGCATGTTATGTCACTCCATGCCACGTACCTGATATTCGCCTCAAATTGAAGATGTGACCTTTTGACCCATTCAATGGATTATCCTTAACAAACCATAGTGACTTTTCTCATGGGAAAACAATTTCACAGAACAGTACATGAGCTTCTGATGTCCTTACATCTGCGTATTATAACTAGCATAATTAACGCATACCATTAATTAGAGCATTTCCACAAAGTGGATGCTCTTATGTTTTCATGAGAAACGGCTCTGCCGGATCCGCCACCGCCGCCGCCGCCGCCGCCGCCGCCGCGACTTTGAACGTGAATATCTCTGAAACCGTTAAATATTTTTGGGTCAGATTTTGTATGCTATCTCCTTAGGCCTGGGAAATTTGTCTGGTTGTGTTTCGATACCCGCTGCTCTTCACTAGGTGGCGTTGTAGTCAGGGCTTAGGTAAACCTTTCTCTGACGATTTCGTCTGAACGGCTTGTCCGATTTCTTTGAAATTCTATTACAATGGTCCTGAAGGATAGTCAATGTGCTGAAAAGGTTTTGTTGTAGCTGGCATAACTATAAAGGTAACTTTTTTGCATCTCAAAAAGTTTTTGTGTGAAATGAAAATTTACCAATTCGCTTGGAGAAATATTTAAAAACTGTTCTATTCTAGGTTGCCAAGCATAATTATAGGATTGCCGACAAGATAATTCCCTTTCTTAACTTAACGTCAACACCTCCATAACCATTATCATGATTAAAGTTTTTCCATTGAACTCTTATGTGCCATCTCCCTAGGGCTTTAGATTTCACCCGCTTGATATTGTGGCATTTGCGCGTCACTAGGTGGCGCTATAGACATGAATGCAGATAAACATGTGTAACATCATATCTTCTGAACAACGTGTTTGATTTCCATGAAATTTGGGTATGATGATCTTGCAAGATAGGCAAAGGACTGGTGTTGTCGAATCATGGAGACGCATTTTTGCATCTCAAAATATGATTTTGTTTTCACAAAAATAGAAATTTGCTTCTTAATCAGGAAAAAGTATTTCTATTTTGCTGAACATGAATGTAACATTCCCAGTGTTATAGTTCACATCCCTTGTAAGCCAAATGGCCATTTTTTTTAAAGATCTGAATTCTCATGACTAGAGCCCAATATCTACATTCCCCAGGCCACATCTGAGGATTTTGCTTCATCATGTAGTTTTGTGATATTGTTCATCATTGGATGGCACTATAGACAGTAAACTTATATAGTCACAATTTCTTGGCATTTCATCTGTTTATGAATTTTATTATTGTTAGACAGACAAAGGATTTCAAAGGACTGATTTTTTTTTATTTTTATTGAAATTTTACGGATTTTGCAGCCCATCAACCTAATGCTTGATTTATATCTCATTATACATTCTTTTTTACAATTACTAACCATTATTAACATTATGGCTCAAAAATGGATTGAAAGGACATTGGTGCTGTTAGCGCTGGCATAATCATGTGGCATAGGGTATAGACAGCTAAATATATCTACATCAACCCCTGCTTACACACATAACTAAAATGCAGTCAGAGAAAATATGCTAGCTGCCATCAGTGTGGTCAGTATGGAGAATTGAAAGGATTCAAGTGAGCTTGAAGTCAGGCCAGTTTGGTCAAATATACATACTGTAACACTGATATTCTGCTTCACCTTTCAGGCCTCATATTGTAATAGTTGACTTATTACATAATGCACTCTATGTAAGTGGACTAATGGACCGCTTGTGTCAACAAAGTAAACACTTCATTTCCACAATCAGTGCTATTTCTCTCTCTAGTACTGATATAATAATTTGATCCTGTTACAAGTTGCATTTCTTTAGGCTCCAGTGGCTGTGAAGCCCTGGGCTTCCAGATGTCTGGGGATGCATTATTGCCAATTTTCAAAAATCACAAATTATTACTCAGTTAATGCTAATTTTTTTTTATGTGGAGGTCCCCAAAATTCCTTTGAAACTCAAGATGTGAAATTGCTCATACCGTTGCATTTTGACAGCATAGTTACAAATGTTGATAATTATTTTTTGAACTGAAAAAGTAGAAAGATGTTTGAAGTGGAACTTCTACATACCTGTTATATTGCACATGCCACTTGGGAAATTTTTACATGTATATCTACAAGTAATTGGAGTAATCCATTGGAACCACTGATGATTTTCCAATAATAGAGAAGAAAAGCAACTCCGAGTAGGGATGACAATTTCATTCTGTATATTTCGCTATTAGTTATAGCATCTTCAGCAGTGAACAAAGTTACAAACAGCCCCTTATGCACAGTATATATAAGGCATAATGTGATCTTAGCCAATACACATTTATGAATAGGTAAGCCAGTAAATTATGTCAAGTCAGGTTGGACGGATATTAAAATGGTGTCATTTTCAGAAATTAAGCAATAACCTGACAGCGATCTACAAAATGGTGTGATTCAGGTGATACAATACACACTCTAATTGATGAAAACAATACATAATCTGCTTATTTGGCAAGAACTAAGTAAACTTTACACAAATGAATAAAGTATGGTGCATTGAATATTTCTACATGTCAGGAAGTTTGTATAAGGACTGTCATTTTAAGATAATATTGGTATAATTTTCTTGGCAATCCACATCATAACTGATGGAAACCTACAAATGTTGTAACTCGCATGTTTCATAATTGTATATTTCCATGTGAGTTACAAGATTTGTGGAGTATGTATTGTAACACCTGAATCACACCATTTGTAGATCACTGTCAGGTTATCGTTTAACAGTTAACAATTTCTGAAAATGACACTCATTTTAATATCGGTCCAACCTGACCGACATTATTTATTGGCTTACCTAGTCATTAATGCGTATTGGCTAAGATCAAATTATGCCTTGTATATATACTGTGCGTATGGAGCTGTTTGTAACTTTGTTCACTGCTGAAGATGCTATAATAGTGAAATATACAGCATGAAATTGTCATCCCTACTCGGAGTTGCTTTTCTTCTCTATAACTGAAGTAGAATGATGTGTTCTGGTGCATTTTTACAAAATATTTATAATTTGAAGACATGTAATGATGCCCCAAAATGAACTGAATTTTCGTTTAATCTGTCTCTCTGTCTGTCTCTCTGTCTGCCCATCTTTCTTGCCATACCACATATGCAGCTGGTGATGGATCAGAAGCTTAATGAAATTGTCTGACCTTTACCTATTTTATCGAGTTCAAATTTAGCATTAGCAATAATTTTTAAAGGAGTGAAGATAGGCTCTCCAAATGAAGTCTATGAATATGACTGATGTTGACCTATTTTCTCAAGGTCAAATACTGTATGTTAATTCACATGTTAACTGCCAACATACACTTCAAATCAAACAATGTCATCATTTTGTTGTGGCTGTGGTTGTCTTCCAGAACAATCTAGCGAATTTTGCATGTGTTCCAACAGCCTCATGCTTCAACAGTAACTTAAACCATGCTGTATTGACTGAGCTGTTGAAACACCCTCCATTTCCTAGCCCTGACATACTGCATCACTGTCAAGATATGGGTACCATGACAGAGTGATAGATCACACAGTCAGTGACGGTTCCCGATTTACATTGAATGTCGTTATTGCCTGAGTAGTATTAGCAGCATTTTACAACAACAACAATTTGCTGACTCACAGTGAAAAAATCATAGTGAAAGGTATTTATTTTTTTGTTGTTTGGCATTTTTATTTGCTGGCATTGTTTCAGATAGAATACAACAGCCTAATTCATACAATCAGGAATAAAAAGGGGGTTAAAATCTTTATGTTCAAACTTTCATAGGAAATATAAAAGTGGCAATTTGAAATTTTATTTTTATTCGATTTTTTAATGTCGGTTGGCCCATGAAACGCAAAATAAAGTTGGTGTTGTCTCACACTGGGTTTCGCCCATTGGTGAAGAAATCCCTTCTCAGATGCACTTTAACCAGAGATGAGTCCTGATTGCTCATCTTCCAGGGGTATGTGCTCAACCCTCTGTCACATCCTAAAAAACTTGCCACCCCTAATAGGGGGTGTGCCCAAATTGGGGAGATCTAAAGCCCTATGAGTACCAAATTATGTGTTACAAAATTATCTGGGGAAATGCTCTTTGCCCGTGTTTCACATGAGCTTTCATTTGGCTTTGTAGACAGAATGATGGCCTACCGACCTACATATGACACCTGTCCGTAATATTAAACGCTTCTGAACCATGCAGACCATAGCCCAAACACATACCTTAGCAATGATAACTTAACTGCAATATTAAGTCAATAGATTTCGGTACGCCTCTAATAAACTTCATGATTATTCAAAATTAGTTCGATCTGTGAACAATCTTGGAGAGAAATAGTTGAAGGCAGATGACAAAATTATTTCTTCAAAACCTGGCACATGGTCTGTAGAGAATCTACAGCTGTTAAGTTTTATATTGGTGTCTTTTTCAGTGTACAAAGCTGACAACATGGAACACATACCTCAATTTTCATTCTAAAAACACGCTAATGACCTATTGACCTACATTGACCTGTTTCAGACTAGTAGTGGAGCAATATCGTGCACAAAACTAGCCGAATTGTGCACTTCGAGGTAAAAGCATGCAACTTGGCATGATAGTAGCCAAAGATGTCCTGACCATTTTCTGATAAGGACCCTCTCATTTTTTCCAATATGGCCGCCTAATTCAAGATGGCCGCCAATATAATGGTCCAATACAGCAATATGATAATAATACTGTTTATTGTTTTAGTCGAGGTCATGAAACTTGCAGCGATGCTTGTTATTAATGCTCTAGTCCGTTTTCAAGAAAGATCTGTAAAATTATTTTCCAAGGTGGCCGCCAAATTTAAAATGGCGGCCATGATAATGGTCAAATTAGTGGTAAATCATCATATAATGCGTAAAGGATTATGTCTGTATTGTGCACTTAATGTAATGTGCTGAAGCCAAGCAAATAATTCCTGCTACGAATAAACTTTATCTTTCACGGTAAAATGACAGTCGTATTCAAGATGGCTGCCAAAAGAAACGCATTTTAATATGAAAAAACAGTCCAAGGACCACTTTCTGAATCTTGGAGCAACGTCGGTCCTCGGAAACATAGTAAGAATTCAAGCTTTGGTCCTCATCTTACGGTTTATACGTGTACACACACGCCCGCACACACACACACACACACACGCACACACACACACACACACACATACATGATTCAAGTGTGGACAGGCAGGACGGCGATGCGGCGATTGGTGGCGAGAACAACGTAGGGGAGTTTTTTTTGTAGGGAAGGTTTGTGAAAGTGGCGGTAAACCGGAATTTTTGGCGAAACCGGTTGCGTTAAAAATACGTCGCCAGCTAGCGCACTATCAAAGCAAACGTTCGGACTCTTTCAGCAGTCATTCGTTCAACCACTTACGCCACGATGTTCTCGTGTACCACACGCTCCAAGTCCTTTACACGCTTGCACGAATTACAACGCCATGAGTCTACCATCCACGATGCTACTGCCCGGTACACATGCGAGACATGCGGGGATACATTTAATCGCCTGGATAGTTTACAGTGCCATGAACGGTTTCTCCATGAGAAGTCCAGGCATCAAATGTGGGGACTGTTGACACCACTTCAGACTACACAGTCAGTTGAGATCTCACCAAAGTGTAATCTCTGGACATGCACGCTTGAGGGTTTAGGAATCCGTGGTGTTTGACTCCATCCTTGAGTCTACTTTTCAAGATCCTGTTGGCCAGTATACATGTTCGATCTGCAGGAAGTCATTTAATCGTAAGGATAATTTACGGTGACATCAACGTTCGGTTCAAAGAGCACCCAGCCATGAATGCCAGCATTGCGGTCGAGTCTTCAGACTCCACAGTCAGTTGAGCCCCATCAATCCGAAAGACATCCGCAGTTTGTGTTCCATTGTGTGTTCCATCCATGACTTATACTAATACTTATTCTCATGGTCGGCTTCTGATTGAACAAGAACCGTCTGAGATCAGCACAATTCACTTCTGATTTGAGAAGAGCAGCTGACCATGCGGCCAAGACACGGAAAATAACATAAGTGAATAGTAAACATACCCATAGCGGCTCCCCCAGCGTGGGTGTGCTCTGATGGAGGGGATAATAAAATAATTGACTTGTAATCCTTGTTGTTGTTCTCTTATTTGACTAACCAATCAGAATAGTACTTATCACGGACTCGTAGAGCTACGTATAAGCGCACATGTGTGATATCGCCTATAAAACACGTCCCTCTGGACCCCACACACCCATTCCAACTGTTGCAGAGCCATGACGGAGACCCATCCCTATGCCACTCGCATTTTACAGCATGCGACCGTGGTTAACTCACTCATGGGTTACCGAGCAGTGGTTCGGTCCATGTTTGCAGATGGCGGCGACAATGAGGGGTGATGCCAGATCCTGGAAGAGTTCACAGAAGCGGTCCTCGACTCGATGGCGAGGTGTGCTATCACCCACCACTATACTGGACTATGAAAGCCATCCTTGATGCTCGGGCTAAGGACCACGAGCGCTCACGCCGGAACCAGCGACGGCTCGTGGACCTCGCAATGGTCTTTGTTCTATTGACCCTGACACTGTGGCTATGACAGTTCTGTCTTCCAGGGACAGAAAAGAACGGCTCCATGTCTTCCGACATGTCTTCCGAAAGAGAAACGGCTAACTAAGCACAATGTTCACACACACATACACAAACAAACACACGCACACACACATGCGCGCGCGCACTCACTCACCATCGTTAGTGCGTCCATGCCTTAAGATGAAGGTTGGGCACGCCTCACGGGGAATTTGGACCACAGATGGTCCATCTATACCCCAAACACCTTCCTTCACACGCCCAAAATGCCTACTTTGGATACTACTCCTATTGATGACATCACCAATGATGTCACAGATGACGTGGACATCCCCCAAGTCGTGGTCTATACACCAAGGACTTCACAATGACACCTCATACGACGCATTCGGACCAAGAATGGTCCTTCAATCGCTCAAACACACTCCCACGCACGCCCTGAATGACATCTTGATGTTACTACTGCCCAACTGAGCATGCGTAGTGCAATGGGACTTCCAACAAAAACCATGCCATTCGTTGTCTACATGCCGACAGCTACAGGATGACACCCAACACGGTCCATTCGGACCACGGATGGTCCATCTCTACCCCAAAAACTTCCCTTCACACCCCCAAAATGCCCACTTTGGCTACTTCTCCTACTGATGACCTCACCGATGACGTTACAGACGACATGGACATCTCTCAAGTCGTGGTCTACACACCGAAGGCTTCACTTTGACACCTCACACGACGCATTCGGACCAAGAATGGTTCCACAATCGCTCGAATATACCCATGCGCACCTCCAGAATGACCACTTTACTTACTACACCTCAACTGCCCATGTGCAGATTGGCGCGACTTCCAATCTAAAACACGCCAGGCTGACTCAACCCCACGAAAGCTTCACTATGATACCCCAACCGGTCCATTTGGATCAAATATGGGTCCCTTGATTGCCCAAACATGTCATTTCCCACGTCCAAAATGACATCTTTCGTTACTACTGCCCAACTGCGCATGCGTAGCACAATGCGACTTCCAACAAATACCATACCATTCGTCGTCTACATGCAGAGAGCTACAAGTTGACACACCACACGGCCCATTCGGACCACGAATGGATCATCTCTACCCCAGACACTTTCCTTCACACCCCGAAATGCCCACTTTGGCTACTACTCCTACTGATGACGTCATCAATGACACCACAGATGACGTGGACATCCCTCAAGTCGTAGTCAACACCCCGAAACATTAAATGGAAAATGACGGAGAGACCAATAGCTTGCATCATGCCAAGTTTTAGGCTTCTGACACAAATCAAACAATGAACTAAGGGAATTTCAGTATTTGGCCATTATTATGGCGGCCATCTTGAATTTGGCGGCCATGTTGGAAAAAAATTGTGTGAGTCCTTATCAGAAATTGATCGGGTCATCATTGGCTACTACTATGCCAAGTTTCGTGCTTTTACCTCGAAGTGCACAATATTTTCACCATATTGCTCTACTATAGCCCGAACCCTAGCAGGATGCGTCTATGTATGGTCTAACAAAAAATTATGATTTTCTTTTATACCGTGAGTTGAGATTTTACCGTGGGTTGAAATTACCATATAGGGTCATCAGAAATGTTACAATTTTGTCAATCAGTCTGGTTCTGTCATCGATATATATCACATTTTTGAAATACTGCCAAACAGCATATCAGACGGTTGTAAATGACGTATATATCTTCGTATATAAGAGAATGTTAACAGTACGAAAGTAAGGTGCTATCTTTCGGCCAACGCCAATAAACCCCTATCTCTCTTCCCATTTGAAATAGACCATGCACTATGAGTACACCTTCTAGTAAGGTTTGGACTACAAGACGAGCGAGTCAAATTCTTAAGTTTCTCGTTTATTGTCCTTGACCTATAATGATGTTGAATTCACACAAAAAGGGTCATAGCGATACAATATCAGAAAAAAACGATGTTCTTATCATTACATATTTGTGTCAAGCAATCAGTGAACAATCTAAAACAATCGGCCATGAAAACGTCTATTTAACCTATCTCAACGTGATCTTCGGGCATTTGTTTTAGAGAGAACCAGAGGCTTGATGGGGATTATTCACTCGTAGATATTTCAGATGATGGATAGGCTATGTCGAAAAAAGAGGATGATCTTAGAATTTTTTTCCTCTCGTTCAATTTGTTTATAACAATATAATTACTTTCTTTTCTCCAATTGGATTGATGTGACATTTCTTCTTTCTCATTAATAACGTCCAACGTCTGTACGTATAAACTATTGTAACAACCTACTGATGTTAGTGAAGTTAGTGTCTTAAACAATCACGATGTCTCATTATGATCCCGACCGATGGGAAGGAATGTTGAATTTTCATCAGTGGATTAAAATTGAAAAATAAATAAATAAAACACTAATAAGGAAAGCGACATGTACCAGGCGGAGTCCCAATGCAAAGGCCAGGATATATATATGCTATGGTGATGAAAGAGTTTCATTATCGACGTCATTATGTCTCACATTGGCAGTGGTACTATCTTGTGGGGATGGGTAAACATTTCACCTGTTGGAAATTCAGCAAATAATGTCTAAGATTGTATCAGCATGTGAGGTTATATTGTTTTCCATCAGATTACGCCGTGCTATTTTCTCATCACCGATGTATGATATCGCTCAATTCTCATTGTCGTATCGGACTGAGTTTATGGACGCGGAGATTCTTTAATGGTCGATGGATGAATATTGAATGGCGGACTGGGCGGTTGTACGTAGAAGGATTAAAAGTTAGGAAAAGATAATTTCATAACTATGCCAGAAATCTTCGATATCGGCGCTTGACAGCTGGCCCGGCCCATAATTGATCAGTCTGTGCATTACTTGAGAAAATACGATATTGCTGTAATTTGTGTAGTTCCCATGAATTTACTCCTTTCGCTTCAGGCAAAATTTTATCGTCCCATCATAGACCAAAAATCTCTTAATTCCTTTTGTTCTAACTTCGTCTTAATAACTTATGGAACTATGATGACTTCATAAGAGAAAATCTTGCGTGAATTCTAAAGTTTTTACTATATTAGGCGTGTGTAACGCGATTAAATGCAACCAAGCAATTGGTTACACCTAAGATGTATCCTTTATTTTTGTTAAGTCATTAAGCCTGAATGCTCCAGCAGCTCCTTCCGCTCCATGGATTTTAACAACTGTAGTCCACTTTCTTTGTTGGTCCGACAGTTTGCCCTGCAGTGTATTTCAAACACGATTTCACATCAAAGGCATATTCATTGTGCACACGGTTGACCAACCAAGGCTTATTATTTATCTTCATTTTTGTCACAAATTAAAACAAATACGAACAGTGAAGCAATAATCTTGTAAGTATTCCTAATTAGCCAAAGCTAAGCGCAACAAAAGGGTAAATAGGTGCAAGGTTCAAATGGAAAATTTTAATATATTTTATCAGCATTATTGCCGGGAGCAAAAGGTAGACGTTGAATAAACCGAAACCAGTATTGTATATCATTTTCAAAGGTGTTCCATCTCCAATATCTAAACAAGTAATCATGGACCTGGAAGTAATGGTTAGAATATGTGTATGGGCCTTGACATAAGCATATTTAATTTGATACATGACGAAATGACGATTCTTTAGATTTTCAAGTCTTAACGAGGAGAAAATATTCTCTTTTCATGAATCAATGCCAAATCTTTTTCTAAATTTATTAGTTTGACAGATTTATTTTTGTGCTTATGACACGTTGGGCAATCGGTGCAATATTGAGGTATGAAAACAGTAGAAAAAATAAGACCTTCGTTGGGACAAATGTAGAAATTCAAGATACACATCTCTAACGTAAAATCGTAAAACTTTTTATGATAAGATAACATCATGTCAAACAGGTCGTTGCGCAAGAAAACACATTTTTTCAAAAATATGACATGGATTAAAATTACGACCTGTCGCTTACAAACTTGATAAACAGTATCACAGATCTGTGTAGAAGTGTATCCGTACAATAGCGTGGAGGTAATTTACGACATCTTCTAAATGCCTGTCAAAGATGTGTCAGGAATTTCTTTGTGCTGGTCTTCGACGCTGTTTCATCAAGCATGCGCACACTGTGTATGAAATCACCCAGCTGTAATTGGTGGTACGGAATGCACATTTCTCCTTCTCCTCTCTTTCATTTTCCTCCTTTTCCAGATGTTCTTCTTTAGTTCCCTAACTTTCCAAACACATCATCCATTTGTCTTCATTTTAACCAGGATAACTATAGAGTAGTCACACAGATGTCGCGTAACGTGAGGTCAGTAGGTCAAAGGTCAAGGTTACTGTGGGCTAAAAATCAAGAAATCATCGAAATTCATTGTTTGTTTGATTGGATACATCAGTCAGTGAGAGGCAATATGTCAGCTGCTGAATTTGTCAAAGGTCCAATAGGTCAATAACACGGTGGCATCGCAAACAAGAAATTATTGGAAACATTACACTTTTATTCTGGTCCAAGGATGTGGATTGTGATTAAACTTCGGGAAGACCGCATGCTGATGGCAAACAAGAAACCTTTTGAAGTCGAAAAGTCAAATTACAACACATATAAGGGAAGTGGAAAGAGGTGCCGACATACTGACAGTCACATGGCTTCACAGTATTGTCTTCTGGTTAACCTATTCTAAAGCACATACGAAGAATCTAATGATTTGTGATATAAGTTGCATCTCAGGTACGCTTTTATTGTACCTGTTCATGTGGCAACTTGTGGCATGTGGCAAAAAGTCATGGCCACTGGGGCTACAAATAATCAAGAAACCACTGAAAATCATATTTTTGTGATGTGCTAAGATTGCGCTCAAAAGGTCAATGGTCAAGGTCACTGATCACCAGCAACTCATTCTAATATGTAAGACTAAAGATTTCGTTTATATTACTTAATCTATACTGCCAATTAGTCTCTTGTTATCATTAGCCTCTATATTTACATGACCCGGTTTTAATTTTCTCATGTATCATATTATACACGTTTGAATCAGATGGAGTTAACTCGAGTTAACAGTATCCTTGTGTACTATCGATGACACAAGTAAGGTGGCGTCTCTTCGCACAGAATAAACTATGCTTGAGTGCTAATACTGTAACCAATTCAATGACCTTTTAATATTGAGTAATTCACACAAACGTTTTATCAAAAATGTAAAGTAAAATTTTTTTTACTATCCGTCTCACACGTCCACGAAGTGCATCAACAATACATTTCGGGTCAGGACGAATAGACACACACATTACAGAATTTACAGAAAAAAAATGAATCACAAAATCTGCTTAGCAAAAAGGATTATTTTGATAACAAATTTCACTCAGGTTATTAAAATAAAGGCACATGGAAAATTCTAAACCAACTGATAAATTGTATAGAAAGTAACAACATCTTCTGAATCGTTAAATACTGATGGGAAAAAGATCACTGATAGTAAAGAAATAGTAGATAATTAAATGAATATTTCAGCACAGTTGCATCCCACCTCAACGAAAATATCCCGAGTGTCGCACCAAACTGTATGCAAGTTACTTTTGACCTTCTAAGCATTACAACTTTTCAGCTGTAACACTCGCTGATGTGCAAATCGTCATTACTTCCTTGAAACCAGCTGTAACCAGTCGTGACGATATTTCCATTTCCCCGCCAAACTCGTCTCGGCCTAAATTCTGCTCCTCTCGCCCATATTGTAAATGCCCTTCAGATCTGGAGTTGCACCGGATGATTTTAATTCCTGCAAAGGTGACACATATCCTACTCTATATTGACCAATTTCGCTCTCATCCTGCCTTGATAAGATACTAGAGAAACTTACAATAACCACGATGACCGAATTTTAGAAGCAAACGATATACTTTATGAAAACCAATATTGATTCAGAGCAAACTACTCTACTTCCAATGCGGTTATATACTTATGAATATGTTAGTTGCAGCAAAAGTGACAAAGACTACAAACTATACCACTACGGTTCCCGGAGCTACCCAAATAGCCGGCTTAAAAGTTATCAGCCAATCAGATAATAGTGGGTTTCGTATAATACTACTAACATGCATACCACCTGTGGGGTCACGCGGGGATCAATTCTCGGACCACTTCTCTTTACGTTAAACGTAAAGGTCATAAATGACTTCTGACTTACTTTAAATTATATCTCTTCATCGACGACTCAAGCGTTGTGTACTGCTTCTAAAACAGTGATGACAGCCACCACAATATGTCATAGACATTAGAGAGTTGTTCTACGCAAAATCGCACATCGTTAAATGTAAAAAAGCAATAGTGTATTAGTCAAACTAAACAAGGGAGAATGATTCATAAATGTGTCACCTATACTCATAACCGGAGAAGACAGTGGAACGAACAAATTAGTCAAATATCTTGAAATATTTTTCAGTAACAGATTGAACTGGACAACTCATATTGAAGTTGCCAGAAACAGCGGAATGATCAATTATGTCATCAGTACTCAGTGATAGTCTCCTATCTGTCTATTGTCAAATCCTCCGAGGAAACACTAATACCAATCATCTTAACCTGTTAATATTATTGCAAAAGCGAGTATTACTTTATCCAGAAAGTTTGACCATACACAACCATTATTTACTACGTTAAATATCTCACTGATGATCAAACGGAATCTAAGCGACAGCTCTTGAATCATCACGAATTAATCCCAATTCGATAATTCGCATTTGGGTTACTTTACAAGATTATCTGATGTCCACCGCTACCCCACAAGAAACCAAACAGATAATCCTATATAGAGCTATATACTCATCTAACCTTTCATACCATATCATTAAAATTTCAAGACCGCGGGAATTGAACAAACTTTCTTCAACACTTAAAACCACTAAGTCTTCTTCGTTATTTAAATCAAAGCTTAAATCACATAAATATGATATTGTTTCATATTCTAGCTGTCGTCATATGTCATATACCCATGTAGATCTACTAATGTTTTTATCCTTATACTGTATATTCCTCAGATGTCTAAATTCTTTTATTTTTTGGGTTTTATTCCCGGTCAACTTCAGGGATGAAATACAGTGTCAAAAATCATCTTGAGACATGTTAGCCATATATCATAATTTTGAAAGAATCTGACAAGTCGTGCTGATATTATTGTCCAAAAACAAATTTAGGGGCATAATGAGAAGGTAAAACTTTAAACATTCATTATCAATTTTCAGTGATTTTACACTAAACCACTGTATCTGTGAAAGTTCATTCAGCTACATATATAGGAAAAATATATACTCTAAGTTCAACTAAGTTCCTTACATGGCCACAGTGCAGACAATGAGCCATGGCTGTAAACTGGTCACTGAATGTTCTATAGATGCAATTCAGAATATTCAAATCAGTTTTGAGGTCATACATTGAACCAATGGCCAGCCACTATTTTGACCCTCCACAGTGACTGCTACTTTGTAATAGGTTCAAATGGAAAATTTGCATGTAAGAGAAATTGTGGAAAAAAGCAAGCAGACATTCGGAAGGTATCCGATGGAGAGGAAAAGTGGGGGAAAGAAGCACAACAAGAACAAAAATCAAAGTACTTAAAGTACTGATGTCGGGTTTACTTGAATTGTATTCACTGTGGCGTTTAAGATATAGTAATGTAGAAATGCATAGATAATTGGAAGCATAAGCTGTGATAACTTACTTTGTATAGAGTGGCAAATAATATTATGTTTGCCGATGCAAAGTCTATACCGTTCCAAAGAAACTCCCATTTTGTTATATGCAGTAGTTTACTGTGTATGGTTCAAATTTTTTCTTTCAGTTTCAACACCTGTTTCAAACTCCTGTTTTCAATACCTGTTTCAACTCCCGTTTTCAGCAAAATAGATCAACTCAAGATTGCTTCAGCTCCAAGACTGTTTCGCTTTTAACACCCCCAGATATATCAACTCCACCGTCATTTATTTCCTGCAAAAAAATTCTTCTTCAAGACTGGACGGTCACTGTCGCCTGTCGGTGTGCTATCACTCCCCACACAGTCAGGTTGTTGACGCACAACTTTGATTATCAGATAATTACGAATTTGTCTACATTATAGAGAAGTAAGCTTTTGAAAAGAACTCATCTGTGATAAATAATAAACTTAAACACAATCACTGCTCAAAGACGAACTGCCTGATCTGAACAACGATAGATCTGATCAACATCGGGTGTGGAGAATGGACCGTGGAGAATGACCCTTCCCGCCGTAACAAATGATACCGGATAAAATAGAATGGAAAGGCAAATTTTAAAAGAAATTGGAAAGATCAACTTTACTGCGATAATGTTCACATTATCAAGTTAAATGCACAAGCTACCGTGCATTGTAAATATGTTTATGACTGTCAGACAGAAGAACGATACTTTTTTATGAATGTTGTAAGGGGCATCAAATGAGAACAGTCTCCGGGCAGGAGATCAAAACTACACATGTGCAGAAGAAAAAAGAAAAACTGAAGAGTGATACTAATGTAGGGTTTACCCTTGGTAAACCCGACAAAAATCAAAGAATAAAAAAAAGAAGAAAGACGGTCGGTGATTTCATGATGTTGTTGATGTGGGGGTTAGTTTTTGTTTGTTCAAATTATGACATGAAGATTCAAGTTGGACTTCTTGAAAGTGTTGAAGGTGTTTTGTTGACAAAATAGACGACAGGGACTTATGCAAGGAGTTGGAGGGTTCAATGTGCGGATCACAATACAGATACTCTAATCTAACCTCACAACAAAAATTGCCACTAGGATGTGTTTCAGAAATGCATGCAGGAGGAATATCTTGTTTTGCGTTCGGGCAGACTTTGTGGAGAAGTATGCAAGATAGAATATTCACTATCTGCACATGAGAGTACTACGTTGGTGAATTTCTTTAAAATCTATCATGTTGAAACCATAGCTCATCATTCAAGATGCTCATATATGAAGTCCATGGACCACTTGTGCGAGGTGGTGGGTCGTGAATTTGCTTCAGTGGAGTGTTCAAATCATACACTTGAAGCCACTGGATGCTGCGTTTCCGGAGAAACGTTACACTAGCCCGATTAGTTCGAAACAAGACCTTGCGACAAGCATACCATGGCGTTTTACCCCGATAGCTGACTAAGTCACGCTCGACGTAGAATCGCAGCATACCAAGAAACAGCGAATGACTATATTTGGTCGCAACGTTTTGTTAAATTAGAAACGATTACTACTGATAGCTTTATCGGAAAAAAATCGCCTTTCAATACACGTTCTATTGAATTGAAACTGATTAAGGATAGTACATCTGCAATGGATCACTATTCGAATTCCAATGCAGGTAGATTGCAGACGAATGTTCAGCGAAACAGAAAGATATAGCAAATAATCAGTATGATTCGACAGAACTTAAATTCGATATGTTAACAATGCATCATCCAGGCATAAAATAAAACTGTACAGTTTTCAAAGATGCCAGCAGGATATTCGGATGTTCATATCGTCAAGGCCGTTATCAATAAGGTGATCATCACGATGTTGCTACCCTCAAGGCGTGTTATTATTGGAATACAAAGGATAATAAACTCAGCTAGTTTCTTGAAAGATAGAAATGGTAAACGATTTTAAATGACGAGTATATATCGATCGTTTCAGTTGTGCGGGAAGCTACCTGGATTGCTATTGCTATCGTATGAATAAGGCCTCGGTTATTCAGGCTCACAATTCCATTGAACGACGAGTGACTACTGAATCCTGGATATCATGTCTTCTATTGTATTATAAAGTAATGAAGACGTAGATATATGTAGCAAAGTATAAAAAATGAAAAACATTTCTATTACTATATGAAGATCATGGTGATAAACAATTCTTAACTTTGGCAAATAGAGTGGCGGTCATTTTTTCTTCTACAAAAAAGCCGGCCCATAAATCAAGTCTACAGCTTGGCACCGTGAATACCAGGCGTACCGGCCTCTCTTGTCCTTTTCTGTACAGGCTTAAAATCTTTTGTGATGAAATTGTGACAGAAAAACATTATTTCATGAAAAAAATCTACTCACAATTAAAGGTAAAAGTTAAAAAATAAAAAATGAAATGAAATTTCTCTTAGTGAATGTTCAGTTTCTGGTTTGAATAAGGTTAACACAGTGTAAAGATAAGCTAAATAAGATGTATCACGAATTTAATGAAAGAAATAAAGCGACTGGAGAAGCATATAAAGGTGTTTTGTGTGTAAATTATGTCTGTTTGCTTGAACGTCTTCATATCAACTCTCCCATGTCGTCTTTCTAGGTGAACGTCCTATCAGTCTCTATAATACTGGAGCTTAGAGAGTTGTGGTTCGTGTGATGTTTTCTAGAAATATGCAATCAGTATATTTGCATTTGACTTATTGTCAGTACTCCGGCACCGTTTTCTTCCACTGTTATTACAATTACAATTGCAATATGCTTATGATGAACCGGCATAATTAAATATATCTATAGGAATTTGCACAATCCTAAATGTCCAATCAGATTCTGCGATTGCCATTTCCTGTTTGTCGATTTTGGCACAGTTAACCAATCAACTGAAGGAACTAGTACTTCCGATTTACCTGTTGGTCCTTTTGTGCAAGATTCTTTGCCTCAGACTCAACATTGCTTTACATGGACACGGTTTGGTGTCTGATTACTAAGGAATTGTTCATGCAGATATCCATGCTTGTTCTCTAAAGATTGTTTCTTATTCAGAGCATGCTAACAAACATGTTTCCGTAACAATCGTGCGACAACAGACATGTATTCCTATGGCATGAAATAGGGAAATTGCAAACGGTAATTATTGTTCCATAATTAACGGTAATTATTGTTCCTTTCGACCAGAATGTTCAATGTGGAGATCAATGATATATAAATTTCATACAATTACCCCATCAAACAGCCTGCTTACTAGATGATACGGAGGGTCTGATCCAGCAACCAATTATCCCCATCAAACAGCCTGCTTACTTGA